>BSBK01001820.1:292500-299543 GCA_027943335.1 Chamaecyparis obtusa | reverse complement strand
TAATCCTAGCTCAAACACCAATTGAAGAAAATATGATGAAGACTAGAGACGTAGAAAATCTAAAATTTATTCCTCCAATTCGAATCCTTCACCCAAATCTTCAAGCCCATGTGTTGAGAATAATGACCAAGCCTTTCCAATATAGAAATTGAACTCAACTTGCAAATTTTGGAACTCAACTCAACTCAACGACCTTGTTTTCATCCACTCCATAATTGCCTCAATTTCAATTTGCAACTCAAGTGTTTTTGCCTTCCTTGATTCTATGAACTCCCTTAACTCTCAATTAATTAATCTTGTATTGATTTGTTCTAATTCATTTGTGCAGCTAAATTGCATTTAAATTAAATTAAATTAGTATTATTTAGTTTAATATTATTTTCTACATGATAATTTATTTTTAATTAATAATTATCTTTTATTTGAAAACATGAGTTTGATAATTGATTAAATCTTTAAGATAGTGTATTTAATTAATCTTCATTAATTAAATACTTTTATTTCCACAAATAAGCTCTTAATTAAATCTTTAAACTTAATAAATATATCTAATTAATTTATATTAATTAAATACTTCCACATTTAAAATAACTATATATAGCAAGATCTAATTTTTTTAAATCACATAATTAATCTAAATAAATTATTTAATTATAATAAACATATCAACCAACCAGAAAATAACTGAACTAATAAAACCATAACCATGCTCAAGGGAAAGACTATAAACTCATGTCACCTGGACGAATCGGGAAGGGTAAAATATCAGAAACTTGTCCACTATTTTAGGACAATATAATGGCTTAGGTTGGCATTTGGATATGAACATTATCTCCCCTCTCTTACCATTGAGACTTGTGATAGGGCACACTCATCCTAACAATTCAGGGACGTCGATGCCCAGTACTTGCATAAAAGATAAGCATGTACATACATACATACATACATACATATATATAACAAGCAATAGCAGGGATCGAGACATTGTGTGGATCCCGCAAGCATGTAACTATGACTTCATCCCTCAACCATATTAAACACCTCAAACAAGAAAGTAAAAGCATACATGAGAATCATACACATGCAAGTATGGGGTGAGTACAATCATAACCATAAACATCATTTTAAACATGTAAATAATCATCATCAAAATAACTAACACCATCTAACTGCAAATATATAATATCCATAATTATTCAATTGTTAAATCACCATGTAATGTCATACATCCAAAACCACATAATAGCTGAAATAATCAATGCACACATAAAAGTGGCCTAAAAGAGTTTGGTAATATAAAACTGAAAAGAAAACTATGGGTGGACACTACATCCACCCCCCTAGAATTAGGCTTACTCCTGGAAGCCTACAAACAAATAGGGATATAAATCTTGTAATCTCACTTCGTCCTCCCAAGTCGCTAACGACTCATCAATAGGGTCCTACTAGACTCTTACTTGCTCGATGGGTGCAATCCCTGAGGGTCAGATCTCATCACTGAAGTATGCGAATGGGCTCCAAAGCCAACTGCTCATCCTCTACCTACAAAGCATTCTATTCAAGTACATGTGCAACATCTAGTATATATTGTCTAAGTACTACAACATGGAAAACATCATTAATGTGAGACAAGCTAGATGGAAAAGCAAGATGATAAGCAACTGGTCCTATCCTCTCAAGAATCTCAAAAGGGCCAATGAAATAAGGTTCCAATTTCGAACCCTTTCCATAAAGGATTGGACTCTTTCATGGATGCACTCTCAAAAACACCTTAACACCAATTGTGAATTGCTTATCCACTTTATGAGAATCTGCATATTTCTTCTGCATATCCTGAGTTGTGGTCACATGCTCACACATGCGCTCCACCTACTACTCCATATCTCAAAGCATCTCAGGACCTAATAGAATACGATCCTCTAGCCTATCCCAACTCAAAGGTGAACGACAAGGATGATCATACAAAGCCTGAAAAGATGACATACCAATCAAATTGTGACACCCATTATTGTAGGCAAACTTGACCAAATATAAATAGTCCTCCCAGTGAGTTTGTCTATCCATGAAATACATCCCTAGCATATCCTCAAGCACTTGGTTAACTCACTTTGTCTGACCATCAATCTAAGGGTGATATGTCGAACTAAAATTTAGCCATGCTCCAAGATCATGTTGCAAAGAAGTCCAAAATGAAAAAGTGAATATTGGATCTGTATCTGATATAATCATGTGGGGAATGCCATGTATCCTCACAATATCCTGCATAAAGACTCTAGCTACTGTAACTACTGTATAGGATGCTCATAGGATAAAAGTGTGCCACTTTGGTCAACTAGTCAATAGTAACCATAATGGTATCATGTATATGGGGAGTCATAGGCAAACCTATGATGAAATCCATCGATATGATATCCCATTTCCATGATGGAATGAGATTATGCTATAAAAGTTTTGCTAGATGCAAGTGGTTTGCCTTGACCCTATGACACTCTAAACATTTGGACATAAAATCAACAATGCCATATTTCATACCGGACCAATAGTATAGCTTTCAAAGGTTTGCATGCATCTTCTTGACACCTAGATGTGCCGAGTAAGGTGCACAATGAGCCTTAGATAAAATAAAGGTACAAAAATCATCTGATGGGGGTACATATATCTGAATTATGTAACGCAAAAGATTACCCAACTCCAAAACATAGCCTCAAATCCTTCCCTCCAAAGGTCTCTCTAACTCAATCTCAGCTCTCGCTTCCTTGTACCAAGTATCTGAAGGAAGTGCCTGGAGTATATGACTCTACAAATCTACACTAAGAGTCAAAGCTAATATCTCATGTCTCCTTTGACTCAAGGCATCGGCTACCATGTTTTCCTTACCCTAGATGTACTTGACCTCAAATTCATATTCACAAAGAAATTCCATTTGTCGCCTTTGCCTAGCATTCAAATTATGCTGGGTAAAGATATATTATAAGTTTTGATGATCACTATGGAGCTTAAATTGATGTCCCAATAGAAAATGTCTCCATTAGACTAACACATGAACTATTGTTGCTAACTCAAGATCATGTGTAGGATAGTTCAATTCGTGCTCCTTGAGTTTGCAAGATTCATAAGCAATCACTCGTCCTTCCTACACAAGGACCACTCCTAGACCTTCCAAAGAAGCATCAACACACACCATGAAATCACCTATTGGGTTAGGTATTGCTAAGATGGGTGCACTGGTTAGACACTTCTTGAGGTTCTGGAAAGCCTCTTCACACTTCTTTGTCCAAACATACTTCTTTCCTTTCTTTTGGAGAGAAGTAATATGATATGAAACCCTAGAGAAGTCCTTGACAAAGCTATGATAGTACCCTACCAAGCCCATGAAACTATGTACTTTGAATACATTGGTGGGGGTTGGCCAATCTAAGATAGCCTGAATCTTGGAAAAATCCACTGAATTAACCTCGCTTGAGATTACATGCCCCAAATACTGAACTTCAAATTGAAATAAGTCACACTTCTCCACATTGGCATACAACTGATTATCATGAAGATATTGCATAACTAGTTGTAGATGTTCCTCATGCTCTTCCATGGTTTTAGAATATATCATTATATCATCCAAGAAGACGAGAATAAAATGATCAAGGTAAGAATGAAATACTCCATTCATTAGGCACATGAATATAGATGGAGCATTTGTAAAACCAAAAGGGACTATTGTGAACTCATAATGTCCATAGCGAGTGTGAAATGTTGTCCTGTAAATGTCTACATCCCGAATGCGCAACTGATGGTATCCTGACTTGAGATCAATCTTGGAGAATACTTTAGCTCCCTTTATCAGATCAAAGAGATTATCAATCCTTGGCAAAGGGTACATGTTCTTGATTGTTACCTTGTTCAACTATTTATAGTCAATGCACAAGTGTAAAGATCCATCTTTCTTCTTAATGAAGAGTACATGTGTTCCCCATGGAGAAACACTCAGATGAATACTTCCCTTCACCAAAAGATTCTCTAACTACAACTTAAGCTCTTTCAACTCCTGCGTGGTCATCTGGTAAGGTGCTCTTGATATAGGTTGTGCTCCTGGAATAAGATCAATGCAAAAATATATGTCACACTTAGGCGGCATACCTGGAATCTCACTAGGAAAGACATTGATGAATTCTTGAAGTGTAGGATGATCAAGAGTCTTTTCCTCTATTTCTACTTCATCTAGCTCATTCATAGTTATAGAAAATACTTGACATCCATTTCACATGTTTCACTTGAGTTGCATTACAAAAACAATATGAAGAGATATAGGACTTTAAATTTCCACTATCTCACAATCCTTGCCAACATCATCATTGCACCTAATTATCTTTTGTCTACAATCAATGATGGCTCCATGAGAACCTAACCAATCCATTCAAATGACAACATCATATGATCCCAAAGGAATCACATGAAGGTCAACCGTGGTGGTGAATTTACCTAGATTCAACTCACAATTATGCACTAGAGAGTCTTTCGATATCCTTGTCCTAGAGGCTAACTCTACTTGCCAACCAATGTCTTGCTTTACTGCCACTAGCCCACATCTCTCTACTATAAAAGGAAACATAAAAGAATATGTAGCTCTTGAAACAAATAAAATAGAAAGAGAAATATATCTAGTGGAACCAAAAGTATCTACCACAGTACCTTGATGCTCTTTCTGATGATGGTTCACTATTGCAAATACACTATGAGATCTACTGACATCCCCTATAGTAAATTCAGAAGCTGCAGGTCTCTGTCCTAAAAATTGTGATGCACATTAAGGACAATTCACTGCAATGTGATCATGTTTCCCACATGAGAAGCAACCATTACCTCTACCGTGACCTCTCCTAGTGGAGGATGCACTAGAATGCTAGTAGGTGCCTCTGCTCATAATTGAATGTGTTCTCTATGCAGGTTGATTGGGCTAATTGCACCTATTGCACAAAAATTTATGAAAGTTCTTAGAGTGAGAACCATTGTTATGTGTTGGAGGGTCTGTCCCTTTATGCTGCTAACTGTGAAAATAGGGAGGAGGTTTCTTGAAGTTCCCTGCACCTTGGTTCTGATTCCTTCTATAGCCTGAAGATGTAGGAACTCCAGTCTTCACTCCTATCCATCCACCATGCCCTAGAGCCAAATTTGCCTCTACCAAAGTAGTCTTAATAACTACTTCCTTGAGGGTCTTGGGTTTGAAAACCTTAACCTCTTTGATGATGTAGCCATTGAACCCCCTGATGAAATGTTGTAACATGAGTGGTGATTGATTGCTAAATCTCGTAAAGGGCTTGAGCTCAAAGAAATGATGCTCATAATCTTGAACAAACATAGATAGTTGCCGCAGATTATGGAACTCATTTGTGCATTGTTGCTACCACAGATCAACTAAGAAACACTCATGAAAGTTTTCAAGGAAGAGCTCTAGAGTGACAGTCTCCAAGGTAAGTCCCAGTTTCTGCTCCTTAATTTTTTGCCAAGAAGCTACAAAACCCTTGAGGCTCATAATGACACATCTTTCCTTAACATTGGTATCAAACTATTGCATGGTGAATCATCAATCTAAAGCAATGGGCCAAATCTCTACCTCAAAACTGGTTCCAAGACCATTAAAAGGAGGAGGTCATGATCTCAAAAGGTCTCTCATCTGATTGGCCTTTATGGCTCCCTGACTAAGGGTAGTATCCCTCCTTTTCAAACTTCTATATCTCTATCTCTCCTCATTATCATAATGGTGTGATGCTTCCTGTTTGACCTTTTCTTGCATAGGTAGATGCTCTAGAATAATCTAGAGAATTTGCATAGCATTGATTTCTCCTAAATCACCATGATGTTCTCCACCATCCTCTTCCTTTCTCTCTTCAACTCTCTGACTCACAAGAGGGCTAGGAAGTCTTCTTCTTCCACGTCCTCTACTACAACCTCCACTTCGGCCTCTAGCAACAGATCTAGTTTCAGTGACCATCTTTCCTACAACATACAACAAAAGGATGAAATAATTAAGACATGAAGAGATCATAAAGCAATGGTCTGAAATACAAGAGTGATATATGTCTAATTTTTATTTTCAAGTTTTAATTATTAGACATCTAATGGGCGTACAAAATTCCTAAAGCTCCTAGTGTTTGAAACATGGATTCTGATAGGTCAAGTGTAATGCCCCGCTAGGGAACATAGAAGATATTAACCTAAAACATATTAAATCTTTTGTTATTCTTTCTCTCTGGCATCCTGATGATGGATCATGTAGTATGATTTGAAACATTGATGGTTAAAAAAACTCTACATAATTGAATCCAGAAACTGATTAGTTTTTTTTTCTAAAACATATTACTCTATTTGCAAAATAATTTTTTTTCTTAAGTGTTTACAAAAAATAATAAATAAACAAGTGGAAGTAAAACATAAAGTCCATAAGTACACATAAACATAAACATAATCTCAATTTCAGATTACACATCTCAAGGGTTCCTTGACGTAGAAACTACACAAATATAATTACATCTATTAATTACAATAATCATCTAAATCATGTACATGTTACATCATAAATACATATGAATAATGAAGTATACATAATCTCCAACATACACTGCACAAGACGTAGGGTAAGTAATTACAATTAAATACAAGCTACAAAATAGAGAAAGTACAAGAATAAGTCTCCAAGAAGATATGATAGAAAACAACTGCAATAAGGATCATCCAACATAGGTACATGAATGTCAGAGTCTCAAATGGTAAAACAATCACTACCTCCCGACCTTGTGGAAACTTATGGTTCCACTTCCACCGTGCCGAGGAGATAACATCAGATCCCATTCGGATAACAATACCAATCCAATCAAGTAAAAATAAGGAATGATCCTAGAAGCTCCTATCTCAAGGGTACATCTCAAAATAAAAGGTACACATACTAATTCAGAGGCAACCAACACATGTAGGAAACCTAAGATGAAATTAGAGAATGTCGTCACATATGTCAACCCCTTGGAACGATCTCACTAGACTCTGACTCCCAAGTG